>CM062294.1:482831194-482841194 GCA_031216915.1 Pictodentalium vernedei
TGCCAGCGTGGAAGGATAACACGAGAAGCCGCAGGCCTCTCGTGTTATCCTTCCGCACTGGCACTCGCGCCATATCGATTAACCCATTAACACGCGTGTGTCGTTCTGTGTATGTACAGTTGGATCCTGATGGGTGTAAGAGCCCGTTGTGGCTAGGGACACTAGTACAGCGGAAGATTGAGAAATGCTAAAGAGTTTTTCAATCAGTTCGAGAGACTCCTTGTACGTCTCTATAAAAGGCATCGTTGATCATTTGGATCAACCGACAAAGGGGCAAGGTTAGGGTTAAAGGTGCGGTGTGATTTGGTTGTTTAATCTTATCAGAACAATGTGATTAGTCATTTTGTCAAAAGATACGAGATACATGGGTCTGGTGTTTTTGGAACAAGAACGAATGTGTCCGGAATAGGGATGGAGTTGGCAGAAATGTCTTCAAGACATACAATATTGTAAAATGCGTTTTATGTTCCAAGTTGAAGACGCTTTTGCGCTACCGAAATCCACTCTAGCACAGTCGAACATACCTGAATGCTACCATACTGTAACATTGTTGCTCTAACAAGGTTTGGGTAAAGAGCGTAATGTAGCTGAATGCGACTTCAGAAGGCTAAACATAGGCCAAATGGAGAACAGATTGTCCAGTCTATGCTACAACAGCATTCCACTTCAATCGAATAGCCCCCTCGAACACACCCTCACTCTATCTGCACACATAACAACCAGGGTGCCACCTTATCAACCAAGATGGTGGCTTCCGCCAAACAAATAAAATTGACGACTGAACCATGTATTACCCAAACAACACGCATTGTGCGTGTGCACTAACGTCAGCAGGTATCACCGTGATAACATGGTCCCCATCGCAGGCTGCCACGGAAAGGTACACGACACCAACCATGCACCGTAACAACGTCATCACGCCCTAATCCTGAATTTGGTGCATAAGATTAAGGGTAGAAATGTATACGATAACCTACTCAGTGGTGGCGCCAGGGGGCTACAGCTTCTCCGTCGGAGAGGTCCAGCCCCCCCCCCCCCCCCCCCCCCCCCCCCCCCCCCCGTCGGAGATTTTTAGTCAGTCCGTCGGAGAGTCTCGTAAACCCGACTTCACAAGAAATTTCCGACAATCGAATGTAGATATCTCGTCTTGTCAGTCTCGAACCCGTGCAGCACAGGAACTTTGATAGAGAATAGTGATTCTCACGAAATTCCTTAATGTCGTCCGTCAAACTGGCTTTATAGATGAAATATTCCCGACCTTATTATAATATGTTTACTTTAACCCTTTACCTAAGGTAACAGCCAAAACCGGCCAGCGCTATTCTCAAAAATCGCCAATTAATTTTCATTATTTTTTCATTTTCTGTCTCAAAAACATAGGTTATGACCCCCTCGTTGGAACGAGCTCGTCGAGCTCGTTCCAACGAGGGGTCATAACCTATGTTTTTGAGACAAAAAATTAAAAAATTAGTCATTCAAGAATTATTTTTTGCAAGTGTCGTCTGCTTTTCAGGTTAAGTAAATGGTTACAATTTTCACTCATTTTCCTTCGTTTGGAGGTCAAATGTTATAGCGCGCCCCCCCCCCCCCCCCCTGTCGGAGAGGTCAGCCCCCCCCCCCCCCCCCGTCGAGAAATCCCTGGCGCCACCCCCTGAACCTACTCGTTGCGGGTGTATTTTTCTTCTCGAAACTAATCAAGAGTTGGAGGAATTCTAGTCGTTTAAAATTTGGATTACCTTGTGTGCTAACCAACCCTATAATTGTACAAATAATATACCTAATTTTTCCCTTCTATTCACAGATGATGATGAAATTCCAAATGACGACATTGAAATGGATGGAATGAAGAATAACCACGGCAGGACAAAACGACAAAGCAAAACTAATTATTGGGTTCAACTCTCCGTCGTAATCGATAACAGTGTTTTTAAAGAGTAAGTATAGATCTTGAAGCCCACCATCTGGAGCCAGTACTATAAAACTTTTACAATTGTATTTTCTAGAATAGTATTTTCTACCTATTAATACAACTGTCTAAAATAAATCATTAGCATTTTCAAATGATATGGCAGTTTGCCAACTGGCAAATTGCCACATTTTTGAAAATGCTAATGGTTCAACTGAACCCATCTAAAGTCATAACAAGAAAATACAGTTCTAGAAAATACAATTGTAAAAGTGTTATAGTATTGGCTCCTGGCAGGACCCGCTTGTTTTGCCTCGCTCATAAAAACGATATATCGGTGTTAAAGGGTTTCAAGCTGCTCGCGTTGATAGTTTCCATCACTTTTTGTTAAACTGTCGTTAATACAACAGCTATATTGAAAAGCTCACAAAGGTAACCGTTTCCTATATGGTAAATATTCATGAACAGTAACAACCATGCCTAATGCCTACAATCAGATAACGTATTAACGATTATGGCCATAAATATTATGATAAGACAAGAACTCGGTCTAATGTTATGCATAAATTTTGGAATACTATTTTCTCAGTCGCGAATTTTGTTAGCAGAAGATCCATACGGTCACTATATAGACGATATGGAATGAGTGTTTTTCTCATATAATATTTATGAAACGAGTCTAAGAATTTTCCGTTTTGGCGAGCCTCTGACGAGCTTTTGCCGTTACGTTAAGTAAAAGATTAATATAATATAACCCACCCTAAATTGGACAGATAACGTAAATTCTCCCTACTGAAATTATGCAAATATGACTCAGTTGTATTTTGTTTAGCCAATCAAATTGTCCAGTTTTGAAATTGACCAATGAAAGCTCCCAATTCTAATTATGCAAATTATGAAAATTTGGCCCAGTTGTATTTTGTTCAGTCAATCAAATTGTCTAGTTTTGAAATTGACCAATGAAATTGACGGTAGGCCTTTATTTATCACTGATTAATATGAAAACAACATATCAAATGTTTTAAAGTGAACAAAACGGACGAGTCATATGATAAGAAAATATAACATTTTAGTTGTACTAATAAATAAAAATCCACTTATATACTTTCAGTTGGAATTTCAGAAGTGTGGCGGTTAATCATGACGAGAAGGTCAGGGATGCAACAAACAAAATCAGAGAGTATTTTGCACATGTTGTGAATGGCGTAAGTAGTATTTGGTCACTTGTTGCTCTGCCCAATGCATGTAGTTCGAAAATCAGTTTCGCTCTGTCATGCCGTGGGAATACATATAGACTGAAACGAGTGAAATATAGGTCAGAGCCAAACTAACTCAGTGATGTGAATATGCTCGGTGGTGTTTTTATTACCCGAGACAATACTGGCACTGAGAAATGAGCCTCATACATCACGCGTTGAATCCGGCCTACTTGTAAGAATGACATGTTACAACGGATCTGATTAGCTGCTCGTATTTAATTTACAGTATGACGTGAATAAATTGCTTTGACATAATACCGCACCCTGTACTCTAGCCCCGTTGTGTTCTGGCTTTATACTGCATGATGAACATCGATTTATCCATGCGAAAAGTTTTCATATGTGATCAACATGTCTAGGACACCACTTAACAACCGATTCATTCACAAGGTCACAAGGATAAAATGCATCACAAAGTTGCTAATGTAAAATCATACCTGACAATGTTCAAATATGAAAATAAGTAAGTAATTCTTTATTAAGGTGACATGTGCTTCAAACATAAGGCAGTGTTTATTGAAAAAAATATAAAATGAACCCGACAAATCTTTCTTCATTGAAAATTTGAAGCCTTTTAACCTTTACCTAACATGAAAAGCAGACGACACTTTCCAAAATAATTCTTGAATAACTAATTTTTTTCATTTCTTGTCTCAAAAATATACGTTATGACCCCTCGTTGGAACGAGCTCGTGGAGCTCGTTCCAACGAGGGTCATAACCTATGTTTTTGAGACAAAAAATGAAAAAATAATGAAAATTAATTAGCGATTTTTGAGAATATGGCTGGCCGGTTTTGGCCGTTACGTTGGGTAAAGGGTTACATGCACTTCAGAATAGGGCCCACATATAGGCTTCCAGTACTCAATCAGTTAACCCTTTACCCAACGTAACGGCAAAAACCACCCAGCGCTATTCACAAAAAGGGTCTGATCACTGCCACCTAACTTCTCTACAGTTACACATAAAAATTGAATACAGTTATCTGTATCTGAAAATGTGTTCCATGTTACATCATATCATCTTTTCATGATACACACACCATCACCAACACATTTTTTATCTCATAATTTTAAGAATATCATCATATTTCATCACTTCATCACTTCATGGCTGCGCTGGACAGTAATTTGTATATGTACTATGATGTAGCTGAAGGTAACTTAACAAACAGCTATTATTAATTGTTTTTAATGGAAAGTGTTTTCCACCCCTCACAATTTTTTTCATCATATGCCATGCAACTGTTCATTCAAAAATTACTTTATTCCCCTATTCATTTAGTTTTTCCCCCATTAGTGCTGAGTTTTCAAAAATAGAAAAATTATTAACCACTATTACATGTTTTCTAAACTGCATACTGAATGCAGCAACATTATCTCCCTGATAACCTCATTGATCTCTTAATGTGAACTTATTATCTGAAGCTCCGCTACATGACAACTAATATTAATAATCACTCATTATCCATACAATCATCCATTTATTATCATCAAAGTATTTCCATCATCATAATCATAATAATCAATTAAATTGTATATGTATTGTCACAGCAAAATGTAACTTTATTGTTCGTTACGAGCTGAAAATAAAAGTTCAAAAATTTCTATTTAATATTAAGTGAAAATCCAAGTACAGTACGTGGAGAGTGTATTATCACTAAATAACCCACAGAGTGGAGATTCCACCCAAGCAATAATTGCGAATTTGTTGCAAAGCACAACCAGCACCAGCAATGTTTCAGCCAATGGACCTCCGGGTTAAACCCGGAGGCCCATGGCTGAAACATTGCCTGTGTTTTTTGTCGATGTGAACAAAATTTGAAAGTTATAGCTTGGGTGATAACCCCACTCCGCGGGTGATTTACTTACAATCCACTCTCCACGTACTGTACTTTACATTCTAATTCTTACTATACTGTTCAAAGTATGCGTCAACCTAATTGAGAATTATCTCATATCAAATAGCATTTTAGTTTGTCCCATTACTGTTTGCTGCTCAAAACTTAACTCCTAGACCGCTGGGTATTTAAAAAAAAATAAAATAAAAGTATTTTTATCAAATCTAGTCATGGCTGCTTTACAGCAGCCAGAACTGGATTTACTGAAAATCCTTTTGGTAATGTAACTCAAGAAATCATTGGTAAAAACATTGGTTCAGTTTACAGGGGGTAAATTTAATTAAAAATGCCCAAATTTTACTTATTCTTGCTATAAGAGATTATATGTCCATGGAAGGAATATCCGCCGGCAGCAGTTAAAGAAGGGTGCGCGGTGGCGTTGCAGTAACCGATTCTCGTCAGATCTCCGAAGTTAAGCAACGTCGAGCCCTGTTAGTCCTCGGATGGGTGGCCGTCTGAGCGATCGATTCGGACTCCCGCGCTGTGTCCTTGTGCAAGGCACTTAACCCCGACTGTCCACATGGGGGCACGATGACGCCGTGTACTAAGGCGTACTGCACGTCGGTGGTGCGCATGTCTTCAACCAATCTAACCCTGCCTGTGCTGCAGTGCGGAGTTACGATGTTGGGGCGCTGGCAGCTGCTCGTCGTTGCTCGGTAGTTCTCTCCGGGTACTCCGGCTTCCCCCACCCGTAAAACTGTCACGGTCATGATTAGTCATTGTGCACAGGTATATGACCTTACTCACCAATAAATAATAAATAAATATTAATAATAGCAGGTAAAGAGTTAATTAAATTTCAATGTTCCGAAAACCTCAAACAGCGTAGTTATCCTTCTTCAACTGAATATAAAAGGACACATAGTTTCATTATCTTTATCCCAAAACGACAGCTTCGTTATCATTATCTGGAGAATAATTACCATCTAACATTGATAGTCTATCATTAGGCATTATTACATTAACTATCACAATTATCATCACCATACCATGTATATCATCATCACAATCAATTGTACCGTCTCAGCAAAATATAATTATTTGTTTATAACGAGCTGAAATAAAAATTCAAAGTTCAATGTTCGCAAAAATCACCATTCAAGTTTCATTATTTTTTTCATTTTTTTTTGTCTCAAAACCATAGCTTATGTCCCCTCATTGGAACGAGCTCGTTGAGCTCGTTCCAATGAGAGGTCTTAAGCTATGTTTTTGACACCAAAAATGAAAAAGAAAGTTATTGAAGAATTTTGTTTGCAAGTGTCGTCTGCCTTTCGTGCTAGGTAAAGGGTTAAAAGGTGTTTCTTATACCAAACTTTACATTTGTAAGGGTGTTTGATAGATAGATAGTTTATTTCTGCAGTATTATTGTTACAAAGACGATACACGAATTAAGCATATAATAAGTGATTGTACATAAAAGACATCATGTAATAAGTATGGGGAAAACAACTGCAAGGAGGCGATATAGCCAGGCTGGCTGTTTTGTAATCACCCCCTCTAGGATTGTCATTATACTTCTGGTAGATTGCAATAGTATTCAAAATATACTGAAACCACGCATTCATACACATACATATACGTATATGTCTATACACCTATATAATGCGCAGACACACACACACACATGTATATGCATACATGGATACAATATTATATATACATACTTGATTACTTATTTGTTTTCGGAATTTTCTTCAGGGCAACGGTCTTTCGTTGTGATACGTCATTGCATTCAGTTAAGACAAAAATATAAAACAGGGAAATTTGATGAGAGTCGGGATGACGGTATAAGTTGGTTGAAATGGGAGTTCATGTTTGTAATATTTCCAATCATATCATACAGAACAATCTGGAATATATGGATTCGTACACGTTACTGATGATGAGTAGTCCATGATTGTCTGGGTTACTACGGCTTTCTTGAACTGTTTCCTATTAGGTATGCACCTGATGTTGTTCTCTAGGGAGTTCCATAATTTTGGGAGACTATATGATGGAAGGCTTTCAAGTAATTTGGATCTAGCGATATCGGTTTTCAGTAATCTTGTTTGTCTGGTGTTTACCCCTGCTTGATTTACATTAACTCTTAAATAACTTTGAAAGGAGGATGGCAACTTTCCAGTGTGCCAGTGATGCACAAATAACAATGAATGGATTTTGTGAAGATCGGTAATCTTTATAACTCTGTTTTTAAGGAATAGCGGGTCGGTATGCGAATTATATCTTTTGTTATTCACGATGCATATTGCTCGTTTTTGCAATTTAAGTAGTTTGTTTACCGATCGCGAGTGACCCCCATATCTCAATCCCATATACAGTACGTGGAGAGTGTATTATCACTAAATCACCCGCATAGTGGAGATTCCACCCAAGCAATAATTACGAATCTGTTGCAAAGCACAACCAGCACCAGCAATGTTTCAGCCAATGGACCTCCGGGTTAAACCCGGAGGTCCATTGGCTGAAACATTGCTTGTGTTTTTTGTCGATATGAACAAAATTTGAAAGTTATAGCTTGGGTGATAACCCCACTCCGCGGGTGATTTACTTACAATCCACTCTCCACGTACTGTAAGAGATAACTGTGTACAAGCGTGCAATACAGCGATAAGAGGGCCCTTGGCCGTAAAATATGTTTTACTTTATTTAGTGAGTAAATGGCTCTGCCTACCTTGGAGCATATTGCAGATATGTGTTGGGTATAGCTTAGTTTTTCGTCAATATATATTCCCAGGAATTTTATTGGGTTAGCTAGCCGTATGTGGTTGTTCTTTATTGGATTATTTTGGGATTAGGGTTTGATTTATGAGGAGGGTTTATGATAATATAATTCCTCTTCCTAGTGTTCAGTAGCAGGCTGTTAGCTGAGCACCATGTTTCCAAATTACTGAGCTCATTATTAGCCGTGTTACATAGGGCGTCGGTGTTATTATCTGAAGTATATGCAGTAGTGTCGTCAGCAAATGATAACAGATTTAGAATGGTTGTATTTGATATGTCATTCATATATATTAGATATAATATAGGGCCAAGAATAGATCCCTGTGGCACTCCGCATCGAATATTCGAATAAGACGAATTTTCGCTTTGGTAATTAACATACTGCATTCTTCCCGTGAGATAATTATGGAACCAGACATTCGCAATGCCGCGGATGCCGTAAAATTCTAAGTTCTTAACCAAAATATCGTGCTGTATGGTATCAAAGGCCTTTGATAGATCTAGGAAAACCGCTAGGGTACTGTCCTTCGATGCTTTGTTATTATTTTCACCTATATGTTGAAGAAACTGGAGGATTGGATGTATAGTACAATGACCCTTTCGAAAACCATATTGGTGAGGATAAAGAATGTCGTTTCCATAAAACTATTTAGTCTAGTCAATATAATTTTTTCAAGGATTTTTGAAAATGGCGGTAGCAAACTTATTGGCCTGTAGTTGTTAAGGATCTCAGCGTCGCCTGCTTTATATAATGGTATTACTTTTGCGATTTTCATTCTGTCGGGAACGTGTCCACACTCAATGGATAGATTAATGATATGGGATAGCGGAATGGCTACCTCAAAAATAGTTTATTTTACGAGAGAAGTAGAGATTTCATCACAGTCTTTGCTCGTTTTGCTTTTTAATTTTCTAGTTACATCTACGATCTCCATCGGTGTAGTTGGGGAGATAAAAAAGCTGTTCGGATGGTTTCCAGTTAAATACTGTGAATAATGTGTATCAGGCCTTTTAATTTGAGAGCTCGTTATCTCGCCAATGTTTGTGAAACACTTATTGAATTCGTCTGAAATTATACTTGGATTTGTGATATTTTCGTTATTCACGGTAAAATTCGTTTGTATCTTTGTATTAGAGTTAGATTTGCCAATTACGTCATTTATTATTTGCCAAGTTTTTTTAATATTATGTTTGCTCTCTGTAAGAATCGTGTCGTAGTGTAGAGTTCTACTTTTCCTTTTGGTTTTATTAAAGATTTTGCAATAAGCTTTGTATTTACTTTTGTTTGCAGGAGTTGGATTTTTAATTTGTTTTTTGTATAATTTTAATTTGCTTCTCTAAGATGTCAATATACCCTTGGTGATCCAAGGCTGTTTTTGTATATATTTTTTTGACTTTTTTATTTCTATTAGTGGACAACTTTCATTGAATAACCGCAGATATGACGTTATAAAATTATTGTATGCTTCATTGGGGCACGATGAGTTTAATACATCGTTGAAATTATATTGTGAGAGTTTTATTTTAAATGTGTTAATGTTTTCTACATTCGTGTTTCTAAAAAATACCTTCTTTTCCGTTTCCACATTTTGCTTGGAGTTGGAATGTTCACAATAGAAAGTTCCGAAATGGTCGGCTAGGTCTGTAATAATAATTCCAGTTTTTATTGGTTCTATGGTATTGCAGTAAATATGGTCGATAAGCGTGACTGAATGTTCGGCGATCCTAGTCGGCTTAGTAATAACGGGAAGAAAACCACTACTAAACATATTATTAATGAAGTCATCAGTTGGTTTGTGATGAGAGATTTTCAATAGACCTATATTAAAGTCCCCAAGCAGGAGGCACCGTTTGTGTTCTGCATTAATTTTACCGCAGATGTTATTAATGTTTGTAATAAATTGTTCTAGGTCTACTTTGGGTTGTGTATTTGGACGATAGAGTATTCCCACTATTGTCGAGTGGTTATGTTTGCCACTTATTTTTACAAAAAGCGTTTCGCATACATGGGGAATAAAAACTGGTAAATCTAGGAGACTTTTGTAATTTATGTTGTCTTTTATGTAAAGGCCCACCCCACCCCTCCCGTCATCTTGTCTTACGTTAGTCAGTATGTCGTGGTATCTCTTAAGTTTCAAACAAGTATTGGACTGGACCTTAAAAATTTCAGTCAGTCCTATGATGTTAAAGGCATTGTCATTCAATTGCATTTCAG